>VZRR01007595.1:220081-239087 GCA_013398015.1 Oreocharis arfaki
AAAAAAAAAAAAAGCAAGTGCAGCACTACTCAGTGTACCTTGCTACTTCCATTAAACCTAGTCCCATCAGCTTAACTTTGATCCTAGGAAAAATAATAGAATAGCTTCGTAAATAAAGGTTTAACCTAGTCTACCTGAACCAGTGTAAATCAGCTAGGAATTATACAAAATATCATAGATTTTACAAAATCAAATATTTCTAAAGAACTTGCAAGTGCAACTGAAGAATAACTGATATTTAGTTCAGCTGATGAGCTAAAAAGCATGTAGGAAAAGGGAATCTAATTTAATTTTTTTATATTTGTTTCATTTTGCCAAAACACGGAAATGTATTTTAGAACAGCATGAAATATTTAATTTGATAGGAAACTAAACTTGTTGTTTGGGACTTACAAAGCCCCCAAGCATTTATTTTAATGAAGAGTTGCAGGGCTGCAGGTTAGCTCTCCACGTTCAGAATGCCCTCTGTCATTCTGTGCTCCCAAACAACCTTTTCGAGGCTGAGGCCAGGGAGGTTTTCTCAGTCACTGTTATGCTGCCCTCCAGCAGCACGGGTCTTTTCCATTCCCATTGATCAATGAAGAGATCTCAACCCATTGTGCTGAAAATAACTTTTTAAGAAAAAAAAGAAAACCAAACCATTGGAACATTTTAATTAAGAAGATGTTAAAATTGGAGCTGAGTATATTCTAAAATGATGCATGTACATAATCAGAAACTTTTAGAACTGTTTTTTGCTGTACCAAGTTTACCATGGCAAGGTCTTCCAGAGCTGAGAAACAACTGATGATTTGTTAGATCTTATCATACAAAGGAATCAGGAGACAATCAAGTGCACATCTTTCATCTGAAATGAAGCCACGATACATCTTTGGGTTTAGAAACAGGCATAGCCTAAATCATGTTACTTAAAAATTGGTGTTTTTTCAAGGTAGCTGTGATTTCACTTGAGAAAATTAGATTTTACTGATTTTTAAAATTGATCTGAATGGTTGATCAAGTTGGATGCAGCTGGATTTTTCAAAAGATTATGCAATTTGAATATGAATATCTAGCATAACGTAATAGGTAGTGCCATTTTTTAGACGAGACTGAACAATACGTTTTCTCTCCCTTTTTTAAAGCAGTATGTCACTTGGAATTTTGATTATCATGTAAGAAGCATTAAGAAGTATTATGATAACAAAATACTGTTTTTGAAAAATATTAACTCACTTGTTAAATATTTTATCACCATGTTTTCAGTTAGAAGACAAACCCAAACAACCTAATTATCTTCAATGGCATTAACATTCATAGGAATATTTTCATATGCAGTAATAAGTGACATTACTTGGAGGGCCGTATTGCACTTGGAGGAATGTGTTTGTGCAGCCATGAATTTACATAAATTCAGGTGGCCTCCCATGAAGCATTTGGCAAATCAGAAAACACTGGTTTTCATCATTGTGTCTATGTATATGTGCATGTGTATGATGCCAGTATCTTTACATTTGTGTAGTATAGGGGTACACATGCCTTTGAAAGTCTATGCAATATGCACTTGTTAATAATTACTAGAATTCTGAAAAATAAACCAGAGTTTTCGAGGTTTAGAAGGAAAATATTTTGACCTGCCATCTTGTCAGGAGATATTCTGCAGTCCTGCAGAGAATCTGGGTGGGAGGGTAATGTCAGTCAGGCTCTGCACAGTCCTTGAGGCATAGCTGTGGGGTCCTGTGGGTTCCTCCTGGTTCCCTGGTGATTTTGGATGCTTCTGCAGGGGCATGAAGTTTCCCTCTCAGAAGCCTTTACAGAAACTCTAGACAAACTTCAGCATTCCCCAACTAAGTGTCCTCAATTACAGGATTGGGTAGAGAGCGACTTGTTGATGGTTAGTCTGTCCAAAAAGTTATTTTTTTCTTATTTGCTGGCATTTCTGGTGGTGCTCACAGTCTGGACATTTCTTTCATGCTTTTGTACATCTTGCTGCTCAGCAAATTGTTGGCATAGTTTGTCTCTCTGCTAACTTTAGCACACAAAACCTATTTAAGATACAGGCTGTTATTTAGGACAGGTGATTGATCACATTTTGTCTGTTTCTATTTATACAAAACATTTCCTAAACTTTTCTTCTTTTATTGGCACTAAAAGCTGGCTTTAGCTCACGTGGTTATGCTGACAGCTATGCTATGCTATCTAGGCACACCTCATGCTAATTGCTGTGCTCAGACATTCTGGAAAAATGCTGTAGCAATGTCAACTCTTCCTTTCTCTTTATTGTGGGACTCTTTTTGTTTGTCTCTTGTTTTTTTTTTTTTTTTTTTTTTTTTATCCAAACTGGATGCACGATCTATTTCTTGTATGGTTGTACATGGTGACAGTACAGTGAGGCTTCATAGTGATGTGATCCTCTGCATAAAGGTTTTTACTTTAAAATTATTACCATTCAGCTGTGAAAAGTTCCATTCTATTAAGCTTTTTACTTAAAAACAAAGCAAAAAAAAGTAAGGAAGCCATGTCAGGTTCTTTTCATACTGCATTGTTCAGTTCAGATGGGTGTTTGAATTCCAAGAGGGGCAGTAAGTTTCCTTCAGTGTGGGCAGCTTTGATGTAATGTAAAGGTGGGAATAAAGTGAATGAAAAATAAGATGAAAGATAAAATAAAGCTTCCTTACAAGTAAGCCTTCATTTAAACTGCTGTCACTTCAGACTCAAAAACCTAGTAGAGAAACAACAGTTCTGGCTTCTCCCTGATCAGGGATGTGGTGACCTTTCTACATTTGTTCTGCTCACTCCCAAATTTGAGCCTTTTGGTGGTAATTGACATGACTTGTCAAACAAGTGGGATAGCTTTCTCTTGTGAATAATAAAATATAAAGTCGATGCCTTTGAAGTATTTAAAATAACCAACAGTCTCCAGGAAAAATATGCTTTTATGTACTCAGCTGTACAAAACCTGAAAGAACTTTGTGTTACAGCTTCAAAATCTTACATAGTACAAGAACCATGCTGTGCTGCTGAGGCTTTTCTGCTCTGTCTTCCTGTCACTCCATCTGTGAAAGTGTAATCTTTGTGGTGGGTCAAAGGATGAAAAGACTGGATTAAGTTGCAATATGGGCTAATTGGCCAATGTGAATATTAACGACATATATTTTAATGAATCTTTCAAAAATAAAAATAGGTTAGATCCATAGGGTATCAATATGTTTTCAAAGGTTATTTTTCTTTTTAAGAGAACTAAGAGTTAAGACAGGCAACATAACATGACTGCTGAACATAATAAGTCTTCTACCACATCTCTATATAATTCTGGAAACTAAAGGGTTTTGGGTAGAATTTTTAGCAGTTTATGAACAATGTCAATTACAGTGGAAATAGTGACTTGGCTGTGTACCAACAGAAGTGAATCTGAACAGTGACAAAGAAAGCCCTAACCACCTGTCAATCACATGATACACACTACAGTAGTTTTTATCTTGGAATAGCTCTAGTGTGATCCCATGGACCATTTGCAGCTGCAGAACTTCAAGTACATATTAGCAGTTCAGTTTCATAATTTCCGGATGTATTGTATGGCCGTTTTCTGGATTTATTTACTTGCACATCCTTAAATGGGTGAAAAGAGACCCTGCTAGCAGAATATAGACAAATGTACATGTGTATAAAGCACATATACATATATGCCTGTATGCAGGTTCATAGTGTATATATAAAACAAAGCAAAAGAAAAACCACCTATGTAAATGGATGAACTATTCCAAAATAGAATCACTAGAGAACTAGCTGATGAATAGTGACTTGAATTTGTGACTTTGTTTTTAAGAAGGATATGTTAACTTGTAATTTTTCAGAAAGACACCAGGTATGACTTGTGTTTCCTCTGTAGGGGGAGTTTGAGGAATTGCTGTCTAATAACAAAATGTTAGTATGGGATCTCATTGAACAGTATGAGTGTGGTAGGTGTATATTTACAATAGATGTTTATTTACAGATTTTTGACAAAAGGAAGGGTTTAAGAAACATGGCTTAATGGGATAAAGTGATTGGAATCTGAATTTGAGAGAATTACAATAAAAAGTAAATAAAATTAATAATGATGAAGTGCAGTAACCTCCAGGGAAGTTTGCCTGAGAGTACTGGATTCTTATCACTTGCAGTCTTAAAATCAATATTGTCTCTTAGTAAGGAGTTTTTCTATACCTTATTAAGTTAAAGTTTTGATAAGTTCTTACTCTAGAAGTTAATAGCAAATTAATATAGTGATCTTTAAAATATGTGGCTCTGTTAAAGAGTAATACATACTTTCACTCATTAAGGTCATGAAGTTTCTGTAAGTTTCATGGAGGTTAGAAGGGATCTTTGGATGATTTAGTCTGATCTCTAGAATAGTTAAGTCCATAGAATTTTGCCCAAGGATCTTTTGCTTCCAGACAGGTTATTTCCTAGCTCAGAAATGCTTTCTAGGGAGAAGAAAAATTATTTCAGTATGTGGAAAATGTGACCTATGCACAATGCAGTCCACAGTAATGTTTTTACTGTTTGCTGAGCCCAACACATTCCTCTAAGATTACCACTGATAATATACCTATAATTTTAGAAGAAATATAATTAACAAATTGCTTTTTTTGGTAATTAGAGATTTTAAATCAATGCAGTGCTGCTTCTTACCCTTTGGCATATGTTTCGGATGATACAAAAATGGCTAAAAGGATCATACACTGAGGGAGCTCAAAATAAGCTAAGATGGAAATCCAGTTATACCCAGTACAGGAAGCTCTCGCTGTTTGTTACTTTCACTATTTGTCTCAATAAGCTTAAAAGCTCCATAGACACACTTGCATGGACATAATGAGCATGCTGTGTAGAAATTTAGCTGAAGGACTTTCACGAGTAATGCAAATAAACTACTGCTTGCAACTATGCATCTTTCAAACTGCTTCTATTCCAAGCAGGCTACAGCAAGAAAAATGACAGGTGGAGTTTCTGCACTTTGGTCAATGATTATATACTTCTGGGTCTGTGTGGAAATAGATAGAGCAGGAACAAACTAGCAGATATTTAGACACAAACCCGTTCAGTGACAAAGTGCCAAGAGAGAAATGCATCTTCTGCAAGCCAGTCCCTTTTATTTGTAAATAAATAAAACACTGAACTGCAACTGGGGTTGGAATATATGACATGTAACTTGAAGCTTTGTAAAATTAGCTGGTTGTGTTGGCTCCCTTTGCCACCAGTGCAGAGAAATAGTCGCTCCTGAAGGTAAATCATCCTCCTTGCCTTGGACACATCCTGGAATGGTATAAACAGTTAGGTATTTAGACTCAACTTCCCCCTCAACCTATTAAAATATAATAATGTAATAATAATATGTTTAAATGTTTTTTTCCTGAAAGTCAACTAAACTGGAAAAATGCCTATGTTCTTGCTGCAAATTCATGTTGCTGCAAACAGAAATAAATAATTATTTTTGTAATTCTTGTAATCTGTGTTCTGCACAAGCAGAGGCACTAGATATCACTGCTCAAACCATCAGATTTATAGGTAGGAGAAGATGATACGTTCTTTCTACACAGGAGAAGATGAGATGCAACAAATTGAAGAGAAAGCTTTGACACCTTTCTTTCGTCCTACTTAAGTATGCTTCAAACATGTTACTTATCCATAAAGGCAATTTTCCTAGAAGTCTGCTGAAATCATATTTTGCTCAGTCTCTTCCTATTAATAGTCCATAACTGTAACTAAAGAAATGTCTGATCAGATCCTTTTTGTTGCTCATGCATTCTCACAAAGCTAAGTGGATTGAGGTACCTCTGCTGCTTTCTTTTGTATGACCATACTTTAAATCAAAAATATAATATGCAGTACACTTTAAAGGCATACATCCTGTAAAATAAGTGCTGCTGCTTAAGAGCATAAATGCTTCCACAGACAAATTGATTTCAATGGGATTATTAAGTTATTTGCTAGACTTTACTCTTGGTGAACCATAAGTAAGGTTCCCTTAAAAAATAATGATAAACAACAGATATCTATCCATCTATTTATGTTTTTTCTACTATAAATATATAAACTGTCTAATTAATATATTATTAAGTGAAACTTGGAGATTGCAGCTTGGGTCGTTCCAGTCTTGAAATGTCCCTGCTGAAATCCTAAGGAAATGGAAGTATTTGAGAGTGCAATTTCCTCGTTTTCAGTCACCTTATTTTCTAAATAGTGATCACAATCCTGTGCTTATGTTTTATAATCTGTTACCATGGAGACATTACCATACAGACAGGATGGTTGCTCCATTGTATACAATCAAGTAGGATAAGAGAGTTGATTAAAATGGTTCCAAAAATCTTCCTAATCATTATAAAATACTCCTTGCTTTGGCTGTTTCTCAGTATAAAAGGCAGCCAAGATAAACAGAGAGTCTTGAAAGGACTGAGTTGAACTTGCTACATAAATTAAGATTTAATGCTTTTTAATGTTTTCAGTAGTTTCTTAGAATTCTTTTCACGTTTCATCTAATGTTGGTATGTACTAGACTTCTCAGGACTCTGGGTCAGATACTGTGAGCCCTCCAAAAGAGCACAAAGTCAAGAAATGATCCATGCCTGTGAGGTCAGGAGATCAGATAGTGCAGAATTGTCAGTGAGAGAAGGACACGTGGCTGTCCTTGATAGAAACCAAAAGAAAGACATAAGATTGCTAGAATGATGATGTGTGTATGTAGAGGGTCCTTATAATTGAATCTGTTGTAGATAAAATACTTACTGCTTGAATCCTTCATAGGTCCTGGAAAAAAAAGAAACTCTTTTACCAGGAATTCTCCAGCTTTTTTTGGGTGTTTGCAGTAAGAATGTTTGAGTAACTGTTATGAGTACTAGGACTCAAATAATGGCAACAGTATATACTGGATGCCCTTCATTTCCTCCTTAGAGGAAACGCAGTTTGTGGAGGCATATGTTGTGCAAACTGAGCTCACATCCATCGGTAGCAATATATACAGCCCAAATCTGTCAGCATATCACAACAAAACTGTGTGTATCTAGCTAACGTGCTGGCAAGAATACCAATAAACACAAACGGGAGGCCAGAATTCTCACTTGCAGCTAAGCTCCATTAATTACATTATGGACAGCTTTTCAGCCTTTTGTTTGGATGGAGTAAAATCCTACAACTGCCATGCTTTTCATTGTGTTCTGTCTGTAAATCAAATTTCCTTCCTTGGTGTAGTTTGTTTTCTAATACTACTGAAAAATGAGAGATTTACATCTTCTGTGATTTTTAAAATTTTCATTCTTATTAGTAAATACGCAGCTATCTGTACTGAAAATGCAAGGGTACCCACTGGAGTCTGCAAAAATGTAGGATGCTGTAAGTGAACTGATTTTCTTTGTTACTATACAGAGTTTTAGAGAAAAAGGTATGTATAACCTATTTGAATAAAATTATAATTTTTAATTACATATCTTAAACTACTCAATACAAATAGCATTCATAAACTAGCTTTATAGGTACAATTTTATCATAGGCAGTCATTGTGATATTCACTAAAGAATAGAAATTATTAGTGTTTAGAACTACACTTCTATTTTAAATATTGTAGAAATATTTCACCCAAATATTTGTATTCACTGACTATCTGTGCCTGCAAAACACATTGAGGATTGTCTCAGAATTTTCAGATGAATTTATTTCGTTTATCTAATTGAACTTTAAAGTAGCATTTCTGAAGACTGGTGGGAGAAGCTCGAACTGGTTGTTGCTCTGGCAGCTTTAGAAAGCAGATGATAACCTTGATGTTTGGGCCAGCATTACTTGTTACAGAAAAATAGGTTTGGGTGTAAAAAGCTGGAAATGTTTGAAATTTTATTGGGTATGTTTCAGTTTAGAATTTTTTGTTTGCCTGCCCCTGTCCATTGATATTAATGGGATTACTCTTCAGAGTGACATGTTCTGGAGAAAGTAATATAGAATATCAAACTATCTTTAACAGACATTATGAATCAGTGCTGAACACACTGAAAAAGGCACTTGGAAGCTAAATATTTAGGTAAATAAACTACTGTTTTTAAGCTACTAGTTTGTCTATCTTTATCTTTTTCTTTACAGATTACCCCAAATTCTGATAGCCTTAAAATAAATGTCTGAAAAGCCCTCAGATGACCTTCTTTATCATATTCACAGTATGTTTCCTTGATATAAAACTCAATTTGACAGCATTGTGAATAGAAAAGTTATCTGTAGATTCTGTGTGATTCACGTGTTACCTTGCAAATGTGCTTACATTAGATTCCAGAAATAGACATTAGTATATCATGAGATAGACCCTAGTGGGCAGCAAATCAGATGAGTTTCCCAAGTGTTTGAAAAGAAGGATTTACACTTTAAAATGTAACAAACTTTGTGATGAGCAAGGGAAAATCTCCAGATTGTCTCAAAATTGAGCATTTTATTGCCACTTGGCTGAGTGGGTGTTCGAAAGGTGTTGGAAAGATACAAACAGTACAGGGTGCAAAAAGCAGAAATCTCTAGCTAAAAGCTGGGGTGGTTTGTCTGGCCTGAAGGGTATCAGAAGAGTTTAGGTAGACCATTTTCCCCAAAAGTTGTTGGAATGGTTATGGGCTATTAAGCCCTTTTTGTATACCAACTTTGGAGCAGATAGAAGGAAAGAAGGAAAGAAGGAGACAGAGAGAAGAGAGAAAGAAGGAGAGAGAGAGATAGAGAAGAAGGAGGAAAGGAAGGGAGGGAGGGAAGGAAAATCTCTTGCAACTCTTCTTACATGCAATAGAAGGTTCAGGAAAACCCTGTGGAAGGAAGAAGGGCCGCTTTAACCTGAGATCACTGTTGTATGGTGAGATATTTTTAATGAAACTTATCCTTATCCTTAAAAGTGTTTTGTATCCACTTGAAACCAAACATGTTTTCACTGGTTTATGGTTTGGTTTTTGTCCATCAATTCCACCTTTAAGTTTCAGTCACACATACTGCTACTAAACTTGGGGTCAAAGAGGAAGGGATGGGTGGAATCTGTTTCTAACTGCACTCTCAGTATACTACGTGTTTCAAAATTAAAGCTAGAAATAGATTTAAAATCTAGTATGCATTATGCCTATAACACTGCTGGAAGTAATTTCCACACCATGGGGACCTCTTCTGAGGGAAGCAGGGTGCAGCTGCAGCAGGGTTTCCCTGCAGCTGTGTACTCAGTAAGAATTTTCCTTCTAGGGAATGTGCAATTTCTAATTATGAGTGAATCCTTATTTGGCATAGGAATGGCAAACTCATCTGCTTGTTAATAAAAGCATTTATTGTCCACATTATAATATGGTGTGTATTGGAGAAGAGCTGTCTAAAATAATTATGCAAACTTCATTAATAGCTCTCTATAGTCTGGAAATGAAATGTCTCCCTTAAAATGCTAGTCTTAGTCTGTGTTTAAGATTAGTAGGGAAGAAAATAGGTAGCTTGTTTTCTTCCACTTTTTTTTTGGCTTGTGCTTATGCTTGCAATGTGTGCATAATTAGCAAATCTGTTCAGACGGTCAGATCTTGGCCCTGTAATTTACTCTGAGTGGAAGGATAACTGCCACTATGGGAAGCCCTACTGAAACCAGTGGGGATCTGCACTAACCACGCTTTTGTTCCCTGGTTTTATTTAATTTTTTTTTTCCCCTGCTGATAATTTTATTGGGAAAGTTAAATTACTGTGTATTTATCAGATTCATAACAAGCATAAAATATATTTACTCATTGTGATCCTAGAAGAGATACCTAAGGTGGAAAATCAATGACCTTCAGGCATCTAAACCTGAAATTTTAATAGAAACCCCTCTGACTAGTGCTTACCAAACTCTCAAAGTCCTAAAGTTTCAAGATGTCTTCCCACCTGACACCAAAATTCCCTAGTTTTCTGTAGTGTGCCTTCTATATGATTCTGTGAATACTATGCTTTAAGAAGATCAGTGCCTCCATCCAGATTGTCTTCTTGGAATCCAGAAGACAGACAAAGATAGGCATGTTCTGCAGGGTCAGACTCTGCATAAGAGATTGCCGTGGCATATTTGTTCCAAAAACTTCTGTGGAGGGGCATGTGGATGTTCACATCTGTGTGCCTCCACAAAACCTCCTGACTCAGAGTTCCCACACATGTGCTGCATAATCCTGGCTGCTGCTCCCCGCTTCCTGTGTTATTTCTGTTTCCTGTGTTATTTCTGCTTCCTGTAGCCAGTCTTTGGTTTACTATTTCTTCTTCAGAGGTTCATGAGGTCACCTTTCTCGTGGCCATGGGAATTTTGTATCTTTCTACAATGATATTCATTTTCAGTGGGTTATCACAGCGCAGTAGCGGCCCTTTGGAGAAGGAATGCCCTGAGAAATGCTTGATACAGCTTCAATCCCCTCTAACTGTATGAAGGTGTCTTCCCAGGCTAGTATTCTCAACACATCCAAGGCATGTCTACTTGGCTCTTTTCATCTCTTTCCAGATATCTTTATGACAAATTGTTAGAGGTTTTCCCCCTATATGAAGGTCTCTAATTAACATGGGGTACAGAGTCTCCTGGGCTCTAGTATTTTCAGCAGGCTATCTTTATTTGCTGCCTATTCTGAGAAGGGAATTTGGCCCTTTGAAATATTAATGAGATTATTTTCTTAATAACATTCGCTATACAATCTTTCGATTCTACTGGGAGTTATAGATGTCTGCAGTAGGGTAGTCAAATGCATTCCTTATGCATGTAAAAACCCTTCAGGTGTTCATGGCAGTTCTGGAATTTTAATATTCAAGGAAGTGGGAGGTCAGTAAGAAGGCACTGAGCAATCAGTTTTGCTGGTATCTCGTATCAGAAGAGACTAATTTGGAACCAGTCTTTTCTATATGGCAGTACAACAGTTAAAGTAATTTGTACTAAATAAAGGCCAGTCAGAGCCACAGCCGAGGGGCTGCAAATACTTAACAAATCACAGAAGCTTTTGCTGAGATACTTTTTGATCAGAATAACTTGGCAATCATGGAAAAAGGTGAACTCTTATGGGTTCTTGTTCTCACATTTCATGTTCCTTAAATGGGTAGTGTCAATTGCTTTACCCTTTCTAAAACTGGCTGATGCCATACAAGTTAACAAGACTCTACATTGTCACAGTCCAGTCAAAATGACTGCCTCCTTTGAACCTTAACAGAACCCTGCCCTTACTGAAATTGCTCAGGTTTTCCATAGATACCACTGGAAAAAGGATTGACACTTTTGTGCTTTTAATAAAGCATTCTTAGAAGCTTTCTCTAAGTGTTTTTCTTTATGATAAAGATCTGAATGTATATTCCTTGTATATATTTACATATAAAAATACAAATACAATGCATTGTATGCAAATACATTTATAAAGCATTGTAATATGTTAGGAATATTCAAGTAACATCAAGTATACAGAGATGAGTTTTGTAATCATATAATTGCTAAGAGCATTAGATTCTTTACTTCCAGTAATCTACTTTTAATTTTCTGGATATCTCATCTTGTTTCCTTAAGGTCTCCTAATCTTGTTTGACTATGGAAGTTGAGGAAAGGAGTTGGTGTATTAGAGAGCTTAGTCAGGAAGGACTAGACAAGCAAAATACTAAAAAAAATTAAATCAGAGGTATGCCATTTTTTCTGTTCTTGTGAAGACAGACCATGGGAATGCCATAAGTTCTTTCAACAATGAATAGTAAAAGATGAAATTACCAGTGTATCTTTTTTGTCCATGCTTATGTGACATTTCAAAGCAATTTTAGGAAAGACTGTCTTTTCCTTAGGCAACTACAGCCCTTAGCAAATGGAATTTTAGGTTCAGGCATCAAAGGTCTAAAAGGTTAACCAACAAAGAGATATCATTGTTATAATGAATTTGTCTTCCAGCTGCCCTCAAGCTGAAAGTCATATATGAAGAGACAATTTTGTCTGAAGCCAAGCTAGTGTGACAAATTAAAATACATGGTCTCTATATGACAATCAGTGTTTTCTGATCATTAGCTGTAGTTGCTTAAAGCTCAGGAGAGTCCTGTTGTTCTTATTTCCACACCTCTGATGTGAGCCTCTTAATGAACCATCTTATGAAGTTTGCTGTGACTCACTGAGGAACAGCTCTATAAAAGTGTTGGAATTATCAGTATTTTTTTATTTATTCTGCATCAGAATGCCCATTTTTTGTTTGAGATATGGCCTGTACTTTGGAAAGAGGGCAATAATAAAGCTTATAATTTTCTTCCTGCTGTTGTATTCAGAGTAGCTCTAGATTTTATTTGCATGTTGAACCTCAAGCCTGAAACAATTTTAGATTTGAAAGTGATGAGGTTTCTGAGTTGCTTAACAGTCTGTGAGAATTTTTTTGGTTTCGTTTGCGTAGTCTCAGTTAAAATAACCCTTCTATGCTCTTATAGAAGAGTTAGTGAAGTAATCCAACTGCGACATCAGTTCCCTCCTGCTCTGAGATAGTTTTGCTTGACAAACATGCTCTTGCAAACGGTTCTGATAAGCTGAATATGTTGATGTGCTTCTCAGTGCACACAGATCAGTAGGCAGCAGCTGTAACTGTGTCTTCATTTTCTTAAAGTGTGAAGAATGTATGTGCTACAGAGGGAAATATGCCTGAAAATCATAACTGTCATTTCAGATTTGATATCACCCTGAGAATCCTAAATGAAGTGGTCCCTGCAAAGTTTGAATACTGAACACTTTTATTTTACAGGTGTACATGTGCTTCTGCAATTAAAAGAATGCCAGACTTACTAAGAATATCTGTTTGTCAAAAGGTGGAATTTGGATGTTATGAAATGTTTCTGGGCTGAAATATGGCAGATAATAATATTTCAGAAACAATTTCTTATAAAATTGAGTTTAATGTATTTTTGTCAAGTTTTCATGTAGGAATTAAGATTACATTTCTGTGCTGCCAGAACAAGATCACTAAAAAAAGGTATAGATATTTTCCACAAAGCATTATTCATCTTTTCTTTTTGCACACTAAATCACTACTACCCATCATGAGATACTAGGATGTATAAAATTTATGTAAACTTTATTGCCCAGTGTTACACTGAAAATTTGTACAAAAAGAGTTGAACGAGAGAAAAAAACACTTAGGGGTCTTGCAGCTTAGCATGTTCCTTTGATTTCTTTTCCGATTATACTTAACCTGACTTAAAGCATGACTATCATGTTTTAGATATGCATTGCCCAAATCTTGTCTACAACATACAGGAATAGGGTAATGACAAGGGTTCATGTCATTTTATAGACCTTCCCAGCTTGTCTTTGAAATGTACAGGTAAGGCAGTTCATTTGATACAACCTTAATGCAATCCAGGAGGTATTTTGTATTAATTTGCATTGCCATGACAAAGCCTAGATTAGGCCATTCTGGTGACAAGCCTGTCCTAGTCTCATAACTGTTAACACAGGTAGAGCTGCAAAAGTGGTGGGAAGTTTTAAGCTTGTGTTTACAGATCTAGAGATGCCTTTGCATGTAATAATGGAGTTGCCTGTCTGGCTTTTATATATTTAAACCAAGTATTTTAGCTTTTGAATCAGATGGTAGAGCCATCAATGAATTGCAACAGTTGTGAGAAGTGTAGAAAGAGGCAGCAGCTAAAATTGCTGTGTCCCAAGATTGTTTCTAGGTTTATGAATTCTAACCCACACTTTTAACTATGAACAGGTCTGATTTACTTGCTACTGGTTATCTAGCTTCTTGTGGTCGCAGCCATTGTTTAGGAATATTTTAGGTAGTTTTTGATCTTATCTTTCAACAATATGTATTTTTGTCTTTTCTACATTTGCATAGCAATGTATAGGAACACCTGAACCTCTGGGTGTAGTCACCTGCTTGGGAAATTGGTTAAAAATTACATTGGTGTGTATTCCCGAAAGCAAACATTAGGATGATCTCTTTAGGGTGCATCTGTGGTCAATGTAAAACTAGAAAGATAAATGAATTCTGTAGAAAGTGGTTCAGCAGGGTCTTAACCTCCGCCACCATTAAGAGTAAAGAGAGTGAAGACTAAGTAGTTAGTGCCTAGATTTAGCTACAACACACATGTTCTTTCTTGTATGTATTTTTTTCAAACTATGAAACTATTTTACTGAATGCTTTGATTGGGCTTAGACTGTTGTTCCACGTTGCACAGCTTATGCTTTGTTGTGATGCTGCTAATATGAAATTCCAAGTAGTCAACCTTGTTAATTAATATGCAGTATGTCATTGTGGAAATGGCTCTACATTTGGATTCTGATGATTAACCTTGTATAATTTTAATCACATACAAGTTGCCACTTATTTACATTTTAAATAACTTTCAAGATTTTTTTAGTATTTTGAATGTATCTTGCTTTCCAGGATATACAGGACTTATTTCCAAATTGAACAGGACAAGAAAGTATCTCCCCAACTAGGAGAAATAATTATTGACATCCTGTACAAATGCCCCAGCTTTAAAAAATCTTAAAAACCTAAATCTGTGTCACACTAAAGCTGTTAGTACTGCTTTTCTTTAGAGCACATGTGACATAACAAAAATTTGTGGAATTTACTATGAAGAATGAGAAGAGGGAGGAATGTATGACAGTAAGTGGGTTTGCTCTTAAGCTCAAAGATATTAAGATCCTTTTCCTCAAGGCAGAAATGATAACAGCAGAAAATGTCTCTTTAGAAGTAATATTATTTATTTGCTGTATGCTATAGGGAATAAAACAAATAAATGAAGGAAGGAATGTGCTTGCCCGTTCACAGCCATAAAATACTCATTGTTCAAAATAATTTGAGTTGTCAAGTGTACAAGATTGCATACTGTTACTTGGGAAATAATCTTCTTTCATATGTTACTGTATTCTCCTTAGTTCATGTTCTTTTTTTGGTTGATCTAGTTTGTTATTTTCAGTGTTTCATAAAGAGAAAAATATGTTCTTTCTATTTTATTAGAGCATAGACACTTCAACACACATATTAGAGGTCACTAAATGGGAAGAATATAAATTTCTCATCATCTTGCTTACTTGTATTATCTGGTATTGATTTATCATAGAATCATAGAACCATGGAATGGCCTGGGTTGGAAGAGTCCTTAAAGATCATCGAGTTCCAACCCCCTGCCATGGGCAGAGACACCTTCCTCTAGACCAGGTTGCTGGCCATCCAGCCTGGCCTTGAACACCTCCAGGGATCTTAGCAACCACAACAGGGATCTTAGCAACCACAGCATCTCTTGGCAACCTCTTCCGTTGTCTCAGCACCCTCACACTAAAGAATTTATTCAAGATATCTAATTTAAATCAACCTTCTTTTAGTTTAAGGCCGTTATTCTTTGTGCTATCACTACATACCCTTGTAAACAGTCTCACACCAGCTTTCTTCTAGGCCCCTTTAGGTGCTGGCAGACTGCTCTGAGGTCTTCTCGGAGCCTTCTCTTCTCCAGTCTGAACAATCACAGCTCTCTCAGCCTCCCTTTCACAGGACAGGTGCTACAGCCCTGTGATCAATTTAGTGGCGCTCTTCGAACTCGCCCTACCCAGGCCTATGACCTTTTTATGCTGGGAGTCTACTGCATGGCTTTGTTGGATGTTTTTTTTAACAGGTTATTAGTGTAAAAAACATGTAAATACGTTATTCTGTAAATTTATCCAAAATACTTCTTTTTCCCCCTGTGGTTTCTATAAAAATAATTCAGGAAACCGTAGAAGGGTTTGATCAGTCCTTATTAGGCATATTGCAACTGACTTCATATCAGCAGTCAGATGGCCACCAATTGTGTATAAACTAGCAACACCAGAACTAGGATTTCAGAATGGCATTACTATTTAAAAGAGCTTTGCTTTAAGCAGAGAAAGAGAGAAAGTATTCTCCCTTGCAGTTTAGGAAAAAAGGAGCTTTTACCTTTGCATGGTATTTTAAAATAAAAAAAGAAAATATTAATGTTTGTTATAGTTCTTAATATAGTGCATTTCATAATACTTTGTGACTTACCCAGTGTAAAGGCTACTTTCTTCTGGGTAAGTAGAAAGTGGTACAGCCACTTGGTACAGCCATGAGAGATGTAATATTCTAGGAGTTTGTAAGTATACATTTCTAGTGGAACATCTTTTTACACATAGAACATCCTTATCATAAAGGTGTTGAATTTGAATTTAGCAAATCTGCTAAAACAGTGCCTTATTTATAAAACTTAAAATTGGTTTGGAAAGGTATATAGTATAATGACTCAGATAAAAGCAAAATACTAGATAAATGGAGAATCCAGTTGTATTTGTTTCTAATCATAGCTTCAGTTTATATCTTGAGGAATGATATCACTAATGCCTTGTCCTTGTTTACTAGAAATGATGATTTTACTGGAGTCTCCAGAGACATTCAGAATTTCCGTGAAACTGAAGGTTTGTTTAAACCAGTCACACAAAATGTTTCCAGGGTTGTTCTTTGGAGAAGTGATACACAAAGGTGTTTAACCACATTTTTGCCTTAACGGCAGGTTACCTCCACTTCTGTTTTAACACGCATACAACGATTTATGCATTCATGTGCTCTGCAATTTATTGTTAAATTTTCCTCCCTATATGAGTAAAGCTGTGTTCCCAATGAAGATACAAGCTGGTACAATATGAAAATGGGTAATACTGATTTACACAGAAAATTATAGAGTTTGCAGTTGTACAATTTGTTAAGCTGGGGTTTGGTGAGTGTAGAGATGCCAGTCATTTTCACCCTGAGTAATTGGACTTCATAGACTGATTATTACACTGTATTAAAAACGATCAAAAATTAAAATGGCCAGGCACAACAAGAAAGCTGTGGATTACATGCCTCTTGTAGCAAAATTAACATTAAATAAAAAAAAAAAAAGTGAAGGTGACTTCTACTTAGTTCTTGGTGTTTGTGAGATATGAAGTGCAATTTAATTCGCAGATGGAACAGCATTTCCAAATTATCCTAAAATTAGTGTCTCCTTGAAGAGATGAATAGCACTGGTAGACAGAGAACTCCCTGATGCATGAGCAGTGAGTGCTGCCTTGCTGTGCAGTCTAATCTAAGTCTAAGCTATGCAAAAAGTTGCAGCTTCCCCAGCTGAGAACTCTGAGGACCTGCATTGGATCCTCTGAACAGTGCCAGCAGTGCCAGCCTGTCTACAGGCTTTAATGTCTTAGTTCTCACTACGTTTTAAAAAATGCTACAATTTCTGTAGATATCAAGGTTGGTGACTTATTAGATGGATTTTTTTTTTAAATTTTATTTTTGGGAAGGGGGGTGAATTTTAAGGTATGTTATTGACTTGGTACAAAAATAATAAACACAAGACGTTCTTTGATCTTCACTTGGAAAGGCTACAATATTCCAGGAACAACATTTGTGCCAGTTGGCTGTAAAAGTCTCAATTGTTCACCTGCTTGATCATTGTTGTTATTTTCAAAGAAATAGTGACCTCATATTTTTTTAACCTGCCTTATCTCTCAAAATAATTTTCAAGTTCACTTTCCTTTTTACCTTGGGCAAGTCTGTGATGGTACCAAGTGACTCCTTGGATGATTCAGTTTTCCTTACTTCGATCTGCTTCTAAAAAGAGTACTGACTCTTGCAAAATAACATAGGCAGCCAGTGTGGATTCTTCTGTAATTCATAGAACAGTATTAAATGCAAGAAAATTATCTCAGAGATACTGCTTTTCAGAGAAAATATTCATTAGCTACCTGCAGAAACAAAGATTTAGCACAAATCCATCAGTATAACTTCGTTTTTTCTTTGTTTTTGTTTTCTTTTTTTCTGTTTCAGACTAAAAATATAAACCTCAAGTTTATTTAAACCTGAAAAATATTGTGAAAAATTAAACTTATATAGTCTCTGTTACCTTAATAGAAACTTATATAATATTTATAACCATAAATGGTTATAAGCATTGCATGTTAATTATTGGAGGTAAAACTAGGCTCAAATGTCATCTAGGAACCTGACAGTGATTTTATCTTGTATGTAAAAATGAAATAAAAATAGATCTTTATTAGCCCTATCTTTTTCATTAAAACTCAGCTATTTTTATGTTGGAACAGTTCTTGATGAATTTTGTATTTGATACTTTCTTTACTATCCATGCACTCTGGACAGTAAAATAAGTATGTAGGCTGGATGCACAGAATCTTCTAAAAGAAGGCAAAACTCAAACTTTCACTAGCACACCAGCTTCTGATATTTCCCAGCAATTATTTCTGCATCTCACGATTGCATCTCTGGCAGTGAGTCCTCAATATATTTTTATTCTTCACTGGCTGCAGATTGCTCAGGCTTCACACAAAAGATTCAATCTTAAAGTACTTTTAGATGAAGTTCTTTTGACTGTGAGTAGTATAGAGTGACTGACTCATTTCAGATGTGGTCCCATAGAGAAAACATGGCATATCTACTGCACTGGAAGTGGAATCTAAAAAAAGAGAACCCGGGAACTGAGGTTAAATTGAGAGTTTTTCAAAAGAGAAAAGTGTGTGATTAAATGCTAGCCAAGAAATCTTCGGGTTTAATGCATTATGCTTTAATTCTGAAATTAATATTTTTAATCTAGTTTTGCATCACTGATTTAAAATTTTTTTTTAAATTTTATTTTTGGTGGTAGTGTGTTGCCATGGTTAGAACAGAAGCAGTATACAACAATGCCCTTGTGATGGCTGAGATGAGGTGATTTCTTCCTCTGAGCTTAGCAGCTTCCTGAGCAAATCATTTTAAAGCAACAAAACTAGAGATAAGAAATGTGTTATTTAGACAGGTTTTGCTACATTTCATCAGACTGCCCCCAAGGGACTTTGGCTTTACTATTCTCTTATTCCCTGACTCACACAGTTGTCATGTAATATAATGGTATTTAACGAATTGCATTTGGAACCTGATTCCACTCAAGGTCACTAAGATTTCAAACCCTGTAACCTATGCTCAGGAATCGACCTGCATTTATTACTGCTCTCCTTTAGCATTACAGTATAAAAAGAAGGACTTCTGAGAATTTTCTGAGGAAGAACCACCACCCC